>VWPU01007248.1:5994-23556 GCA_013398955.1 Callaeas wilsoni
GGGGCCCTGCCCAGTGCTCCCAGTCACACAAATGTCCCCTCACTGGGTCTGGGACAGAGATGGGGCCCTGCCCAGTGCTCCCAGTCACACAAATGTCCCCTCACTGGGTCTGGGACAGAGATGGGGCCCTGCCCAGTGCTCCCAGTCACACAAATGTCCCCTCACTGGGTCTGGGACAGAGATGGGGCCCTGCCCAGTGCTCCCAGTCACACAAATGTCCCCTCACTGGGTCTGGGACAGAGATGGGGCCCTGCCCAGTGCTCCCAGTCACACAAATGTCCCCTCACTGGGTCTGGGACAGAGATGGGGCCCTGCCCAGTGCTCCCAGTCACACAAATGTCCCCTCACTGGGTCTGGGACAGAGATGGGGCCCTGCCCAGTGCTCCCAGTCACACAAATGTCCCCTCACTGGGTCTGGGACAGAGATGGGGCCCTGCCCAGTGCTCCCAGCCACACAAATGTCCCCTCACTGGGTCTGGGACAGAGATGGGGCCCTGCCCAGTGCTCCCAGTCACTCCCATGTCCCCTCACCAGGTCTGGGACCGGTTGAAAGGGGAGAGGGGACATGATCTGACTTACAAACCATCCTCTGGCTCCAGCAGGTCCTGCAGCTCCGGTGACACCGCCCTGGCCCTGGGACACAGAGGGAGATGTGTTCCCAGCCCAGCAGGGGCTGGAGCTTGGCTGCAGGCAGCATTACCCCAAACTGCCCCACAAACCCAAACCACCCTCTTGTGCCAACAAGACCCAATTTTGGTGTCATGCCTGTGAGACATGAAACTCCCTCATTATGGAGGTTTGACAATTCCTAGGATTTTCCACAGCTCCCAGAGCCCAAGGTTTCCCACTGGGGGTGAGTCCCCTCCTTGGCACCCATCACCCAGCCTTTGGGGACATTGGGCACCTGTAGGGTGAGGCAGCCCAGCCCCATCTGTACTTGCCAGCAAACCTTCTCGGCCCTTCTCTCCCTTCTGGCCTTTCCCTCCAATTTCCCCCGTGGCAGCTCCTGGACCAGGAATTCCAGGAAGGCCCCTGGGGCCAGCACTGCCCTGCCCAGGGATGGAGACAAGCGTCACCACAAAGAGGGAAAAGGAACAGCAATAAATGAGCTTTTGCATGGAGGTGAGCTGTGTCACCCTCTGGCCAGGTGCCACAGAGAGCAGGTCACCCTGGGGTGCTCCTCAGCTATGGGGACACCCCTGTCCTGCTCTGTCCCCACCATGGAGCAGCAGAGGCTGAGCAGGCCAGGGGTGTTCCCGAGGTGCTGGAAGGAGGGACAGAGTTAGAGACACCCCTCACCTTCCGTCCCCGCAGGCCTGGCTCACCCGGCTCTCCAGTGTCACCAGTGTCACCCTGCCCGGAGGGAAATGCCCACGTCAGACACAGCAGCTGCTCCCCAGCCCCATCCCAGGGCAGGTTCAAACCTGGGCTCTGACTTCCATGGGCTTTTCCACCCTCCCCCACCAGGATTTTGATGCTGGGTAAGGCACGGCCTCGCCTCCTCTGCTGCGAGGTCACCCCAGCTGTGACCCCGCTACCCCAAAAGTGAGCGGGGACAAAATGCTGAGCACACCTTGCCCAGCACAGAGACCCCGAAGCATCAACCCCTCCTTCCATGGGAGCATCCCAGGCTGTGTGGGGCAAAGCCATGGCATGGGCAGAGTCCAGAGGCAGCACCTTTCCCATTCCCATTCCCTGTTGGGACAATCCCACACGTACCTCCTTCCCTTGCTTCCCAGGCCGTCCCAGTGGCCCCTCTGTCCCCTCGTCCCCTGGCTCCCCAGGGCTCCCTCTGATGCCCGGAGCTCCATGGGTTCCTGCCTCTCCCTGGACAGGATGAAGATGACCAGGATGATTCTTGGCTGCCTCTTCCACCTGAGCGTGGCTCTGCCCTCCATCATTTCCCATACTGGGAAAAACCCAGTTTTTTTGGTAGGACCCCCCTGCCATGCCCAGCAATGTCAATCCCCAGGCATGAGGGTGCCGGGGGCAGTTTCGAATATCTCCCATGGATTCAGGTGCCTGTGTGACCCTGCAGGAGTGGGGTGAGCTCAGCAGCACCGCCAGCATCACCCCCAGCACCCACCTGCTCACCCTTGGGCCCTGGCTGACCCTCTGCTCCTGGCGGTCCTGGTGCTCCCTGGGGAGGAAAGAAAAGCCCAGCCCTGGCACAGCTCATTGATCAAGCTTTAACCTTCTGGCTTTTTTGAGGATGAGCAACCTCCTCCTGTCCTTTCCCATCCCTGGAACAGGGCACTGGGGAGGGGGAGGCTGGAGCAGCCCCATCAGGGCTGGGTTCCCAGCGGTTGTACCTGCTCCCCATCCAGCCCGCGGACTCCGGCTCCCCCGGGATCTCCCACCTCACCCTGCAGAGGACACAGAATCAGGACAAGCAGCCGTGGTGGTTCTCTGTCTCTGCAGCCCCCCGAGATGTAAATCCCCATCCCACAGGGGTGGGGCCAAACTGGGAGCAGTGCTTGCCCCCACAGCCCTGGGGAGGTCAGTGGGGCGAGCCCGAGGCTCTGGGCAGCTCCCAGAGGAACCAAACCTCCTCCTCTGTCCTCACCTTCTCTCCTCTCATCCCTGCAGGCCCTTCACGTCCGTTTGGACCTTCCCGGCCCTGAGAACAAACACCCCACATCAGCAGAGAGGCTTGGCCCGAACTCAGGAGCCTTTGCAGCTCCCGAGCGGGGTCTGGGATGTCCTGGCACACCACACATCCCCACAGAAAGAGAATCTGTGCTCCAGCTCCTCAAGCATCCTGCATCAACTTCCCTTTTCCTTCCCCCCTGCTGCCCAAAGTTCCTACAGCAGCAAAATCCTTAATCCCTGTCCTCCTGAGAGGATCAGTGGAGGGGCCCCAGCGGCACTCACCGGGTACCCAGCCGGGCCAGCAGCACCAGCTGCTCCAGGAGCGCCTCTTTCTCCGGCCAAGCCAGGCTTCCCGGGAATGCCATCCAGCCCTCTTGTGCCAGGAACGCCCTGCAAAGCCAAAAAGCCCCTTAGGCCCCCCAAAACGCAGCTCTGGGAGGGCAAAGCCAGGGGAAGCCCCGTAGCTGATGCGGTTGGGTCACCTCGGGGTCCAGAAGGTGCCACCTGCTCCAGCCCTCATCCCTGCAGGTGTAGGACATCGCTGTCCCCACGCCCCACTGGTCAGCACCCACACACACGGGGTTTGGGGTGTTCCCTGCCCCACAGCCAGCCCAGGGATGAAAATGCCCCGGAGTGGGCACCGATGTCCACGCTGTGGGACATCACCCCACCCCAGCGAGGTGCAGCTCTGCACTTACAGGCAGCCCTGGGAGCCCTCGAGGACCTGGGTCACCTGTTCTGCCCTGGAAAAAGAAGGATGCTCAGCAGTTTGTCCATGGAACGGGGGACCAGGGCACTGGGATCAGGGTGAGGCTTTGCTCAGATAAATCCCCACGTCTGGGGCCATCTCAGCGGTGTCTGTGCTGCATCAGGACAGAACCCAGCCAGTAGGGAGTGGGACCGGGGTCCTGCCTGCTCCCAAAAAGGGGTTTGGGATGGATCCATGCTGCAGGCAGCACAGGGGATGTACTGCACGTCACACACCCATGCAGAGGGATTGGAGCAGCCGGAGCTGGAGAGCCCTACCTGGGAGCCAGGAGCACCACGAGGACCTGGGGGACCTGGCAGGGCCTGGGGGACAAGAGCACCATCAGTGACACAGCCCTGGCTGAGCCCCCTCCCAGCTGAGCTGCAAGGTTGGCAGAAGCTCCCCACGGCAAAGATTTCCCATTTTCCCCATTCCCAGCCCAGCAAGGTTGGTAGAAGCTCCCCACGGCAAAGATTTCCCATTTTCCCCATTCCCAGCCCAGCAAGGTTGGCAGAAGTTCCCCATGGCAAAGATTTCCCGTTTTCCCCATTCCCAGCCCAGCAAGGTTGGCAGAAGTTCCTCATGGCAAAGATTTCCCGTTTTCCCCATTCCCAGCCCAGCACAGACAACTTGCTTGGTGCTTTTCCAGGGAGCTGGAGCTGCCCAGAACAGTAGCAAGCAGCGCTTACCTTTGGACCAGCTTTTCCTGGAAATCCTGGTGGACCTTGAGCTCCTCTTTCTCCCTGTTAGAAGGCAAGAAAGATTTCCTTTCCTCCCTACGTTTTAATGCAAAAACCTCTTTAAAAAGCACAATAAAACAAACAAAAACCAGCTCTTAGAACAATCCAGAGGTGTTTGGGCAGAGGAAGTGCTGGAGAGCCACTGGTTCACCTGCTGTGGGAGACAGATCCAGCTGTTCTCCTCCCACCATGGCTGATGGAGACTGTGGGCACCTCCAACCCAACCACTGGGTTCAAAACTCATCCCAAAAAGGCTTCCAAAGCCCAGACTCCCACCCCAGTGCTGGAGTGGGTGTCCCATCCCTACCTTGTCTCCCCTGCGCCCCAGCCTCCCGCGGTCTCCGGCAGGTCCGGGATAGCCCTGGGAAGAGCTCGGGGTTAGGAGGCAGATGGGGCTGCCTGGCTTCTCCGTGTTTGTGGGAGAAGGTGGCTGAGGGAAAGGCAGGAGCCTTGGGAGGATGGTGAGTGCCCAGCTGGAGGCTGCTCCAGCCTCCTCCCAGTCCGGCCACTGCCGTGTCCCCTCCGTGGGCAGCTCCATCACTTACATAGGTGCCCACAGGTCCTTGTGGCCCCTCCAAGCCGGGCTTCCCAGGCAGCCCCTGCCAGGCAAAACAAGGGAATTGGCAAACCCCCTACTCCTGGGATGCAGTCAGGCACCCTCCCTTCCTCAGTGATCCCATGGGATCCGGTGAGCCCTTGGGCTGAGTCCATGGGATCCTCACAGGTCTCGCTGTGGCAGCCCAGAGCCTCTGGGGGCTTTTCACCACCATCACTCCCAAACCACACCCCAAACCCCAGCTCTCACCTTTGGGCCCAGGGAACCCAGGTCTCCATCAGGTCCAGGCTTTCCTGGAGAGCCCTTTGGGATTATTTGGGGAGGAGGTGTCAGTCAAAGGCTGAGAAGAGACGAGCCCTGCTGAGCCCCCAGTGCTGCCCCTGAGCTCATGGCCGGGGGTCACCTGGGGCCAGCAGGGTCACAGGGGGCAAACTTGGCCATCGTGGCTGGTCCTGCTGGCTCCTGCACACCGGCCCCCCATGCTGGCAGGGCTGTCACCAGAGAAGGTGACAATCCTCGCTCTCAACATCATCACCAGGCACAGCTGAGTGCAAGCTCTCAGGGAGGAGCTGTTCCAGCTGCAGGAGCTGTTCCAGGTCTCCATCCCAGATCACTGAGCTGGGAAGGACCCACCAGGGTCGAGTCCAACTCCTGGCCCTGCCCAGACACCCCAACACCCCAACTGGGCATCCCTGGCAGCGCTGCCCAAACCCTCCTGGAGCTCTGGCAGCCTCGGGGCCATGCCCATTCCCTGGGAGCCTGGGCAGTGCTCAAGTGCCCTCCTCCTGAACCTGTGCCACCCTCTGCCACTGGGATCTCCTCCCAGGACCCAGAGCCAGCTCCTATTTAGCCACGGAGGGTTTCCATGAGCTGCCATTCCCCATGGGCACCCTTCTAGGCTCAGGGAGGCTGCACTGTCCTGGAGCAGGCTGATTCCCTGGAGAAATGATCCTGCTCTTCCCTAGCCCTGGTTATTTCCAGCACTGAGGCTTTTTAATGTCTTTTATCGACCAGGTAAGATCAGGTGCTACAGATGCCCTGATTCCCAAGGCAAGTCCCACATTCCCCACCCGCAGCACCAGCCCCACTGACATCCCACCTAAGAAAACACAGAGTTCATGCAGAGGAACATTTTTTTTCCTTACTATGGATCCAGGAGTTCCGGCGTGCCCACGGCCCCCCGGCAAACCGGCAAATCCCTGGAGGAAAGGGCAGCAGAGGAACCATGGAGGGAAGGCAGGAGAGGAGGATGGAGAGGCTCAGCCCTGGCTGTGAGGCCAACCCAAAGCACAGGTAAAGGGCCCAGCCTGGTGAAGGCAGCACTGGGGCTTTTCCCTAAAATCCAGCTCCTGGATTCCTCATGGAATTCCTCATGTGGACAGACATAACACCCACTCGTGCCCCCAGACACTGTGTGATGCTGGCAGCACTCAGGTGTGTCTCTGACCCAGTTTTCAGCCTCTCTTTTGAGAGAAGTGCCAGATTTTTATTTTTCAAATTTTTTTTAAATTTCAAAATGAAGATAAATATATGAAATCCTGCAGAAGGGAAAACCTGCTGCCAGCCCTGGTCTTGCTGCTGGATCTGTTCAGGATAGCAGTGCCAGGGGTGGGAAATCCCACTGCCCTCTTCCCAATCCTTCCCCCCTCGGCAGGATTCCCAGAGGAGCACCCTCCGGCTGCTCTCGCTCCACCCCATCCCACAGACATACTTTGGAGGCACATTCCCAAACGGATAAGGCTGAGCAGAGGGGTGAAAGGTCAGAAATCAGCTCTACTCACCGGTGGTCCCCTTCTGCCTGGGCTGCCCACAATCCCTGGGTGACCCTGCAGGATGAGGATGGGGATGAGGATGATTATGAGGAGGCAGAATAGCCTCTCCCAGTCCCCATCAGGGCCAGGTCCATGGTATCAAGGACTTGTCCCACATGGCCACAGGGTGAGAGGGTTGGGAATTGCCCCCACTGATGGTATCAAGGACATGTCCCACACGGCCATGGAGATGGGAGGATTGGGCATTGTCCCCACTGATGGCATCAAGGACTTGTCCCACACAGCCATGGGGATGGGAGAGTTGGGAAGTGTCCCCACTGATGGTATCAAGGACATGTCCCACATGGCCACAGGATGGGAGGGTTGGGAAGTGTCCCCACTGATGGCATCAAGGACTTGTCCCACACGGCCATGGGGATGGGAGGGTTGGGAAGTGTCCCCACTGATGGTATCAAGGACTTGTCCCACATGGCCACAGGATAGGAGCATTGGGAAGTGTCCCCACGGATGGTATCAAGGACTTGTCCCACACAGCCATGGGGATGGGAGGGTTGGGAAGTGTCCCCACTGATGGTATCAAGGACGCGTCCCACACGGCCGTGGGGATGGGAGGGTTGGGAAGTGTCCCCATGGGCTCAGCTATCCCTGCCCACACATCCCAGCACCCTGTCCCCCAGCCAAGTACAGATGTAGGATGGGAACCTGTGTACCAGGCTTTCCTTCTGCGCCCTCCGCTCCCGGCACGCCCCGCGAGCCCTGCAAGGAGAGTTTTGTCTCAGGCTGGCCCCCCCAAGGGCTCCTCCAGCCCCAGAGCCTCCCTCCGGGGTGACAAGGAGGGACATCAGCAGTGGCACTGCCTGGCGTGTGTGGAGCTGCAGGCTCCTCGGTGCACAGCTCGTCCCACGCAGTTCCTGCAGCTCCTCCCTGCTCCAGCCCACCTTGGGATGGGAGATAACATCCCTGTGGGAGGAAAGCCATTCCCACCAAGAACACCTCGGCTGGGTTTTCCCTCCTCCTGCCCCAGCTATTTATTCCTGGCTCCTTCACCAGCCACAGCTCTGAATAACAGAGCTTCCTTAAAATTCTTTCCCGGAATTTTCTGTGCTCGGCGTTCTGGGGGAAGCTGTGGCGTTGGGCAGGTGGTTTGTCAAAATGCAACGTGCGACAGCCCGAGCTGCTCATCCCCAAATTTCCCTGTGCAAACTCCCAGGCACAGCCCGACCGTCTGATCTGGCCACACCCCAGGATGCTGCTCCCACGTCCCAGAGCCGACAGCTCCACGTGGCAGCACAGGGATGTGGGAGATCTTCTACTTACGGGCAGTCCAGGGACTCCAACCAGCCCACGCTGCCCCACGCGGCCCTGGAAAACACCAGGAATCACAAAAACATCCATCTGCCGGCATCAAAGCTGCCGATTTGGAGGAAAATCTGGTGCCTGAAGGATGTGCTCTGCCCCAGCACTTCCCAAACCAAGCAAGGGATGTTTCAATCCAGGGCTGTTTCAATCCCCCACAGCCAAAGATGCTCCAAGATCCAGCCCCAAATCCCAGCACCCCGTTAGTTACCCGGGCTCCCCGTGGTCCTGGGGTTCCCTTGGGGCCATCAGGTCCTTGGCATCCCTAAAATTCACACAGAGGAAAACACAGACATTGCAAATCTGGACGTGTCCCCCCACCTGCAGCCCTGAGGGGACTCATCTACAGGGGGATGCCGTGCACAGGGAGGGGGCCACGGGGCTGGAGACCCTCCCCAGGACGGTGTCCCTGGGCGCTGGGACCCTGGCAGGGCAGCCACATCCCTGCTTTCCATGGAAGGAAGTGGGCAGCCCGTGGGAAAGCAGCAAATTCTGGCACTGACCTTGGGTCCCTCGCTGCTGTTCAGCCCTGCAGGGCCGATCTGACCTTCTTCCCCCTGCCGGGAGAGAGAGGAGGGATCACCCAGGGAAAACACAGCCTCTGATCCTGGGGGAGTCACCATCCTGCTGCTGGTGTGGGGAAAAACTCCGAGAGTGTGACCAGAGGTGACATTCATGTTACCATTTGAGCTTTGGGGTGGGAATGGGGAATTCTCCCATCCCCCAGGGTTAAAAACTGGGCAGAAAGAAAAATTTCAACAGTTTGGTGTGGCCCAAAGCAACACAGTTGGATATTTTTGTTTCCTGATGGACAAATTCAAGGCAATTCCAAGGACTGCTGTGCCAAGGTTCCTGCCTGCTCCAGCCCCTGTGCTGGCAGCGCTGCCTGGGCGGGTGGAAAAGGCAGGGAGATGATTCCTGCTGCATCCCCAGCTCCTGGAGAGGTGGGAGGGGTTGTTATTCATCCTGAAGAGCAAAAGAGCAGATCCAGCAAGGCATCCCAAAAGCCTTGGGAGTGGGAGGGCATCCCCTGCAGACTGGAAAGGTGGGAGGGAAAATAATCCCCCTTTTCCTGAGAAGCTGGGAATCGCTAGAGATCGGCAGCCAGCCTGGCCTCGTTCCCAGCTAAAACACGGATCTGGAGGTGGGTTCAGTCACCCAGACAGCTCCCTCGGAGCACACACTGCAGCAAAAAGCATTCCCAAAGCCCTCCAGGGCTGCCGGCACAGGCTCCGGGAGCAGAGAGCCTGGCAGCAGTCAGAGAGGGGCACAAAACGAGCAATCCGTGAGCCCTCTGCTCCCAAAACCTGCAAAGGAGCTGACCTGGAGCAGGGACTCAGCGGGATCCTGCAGAGCTGCTCAGGCCGAGGCAGCTGGGGATCCTCTGCCCCCGAGGCTGCTCTGGCATCTAGCGAATTTTGGGATGGAGAGGTGTGGAGGAGGCAGGGCAAAGCTCGGTTTGGGTGCTGGGGGCACCTGCAGCCCCAAGGCTGGGGGCTCTGGGCCAAGCTCCCCGTGGCTGATGCCGTTAAAGGGATCCCTTAGGAGAAATCCCCTAAATCAGCAGTGCCACGGGTGGCACTGCCCGCCCCCTCAGGGCTGTCCCCGTGCTGTGACACAGGTCACACGTGTGTGTGTCCCCCCCATGACACTCCAGGACTCACGTCTGGTCCCCGCGGCCCCGCCGCCCCTCGGGGGCCGGGGAAGCCCTGCAAGCCCCCCTGGCCCCGGGCTCCTGGGGGGCCTTTTGCTCCTTGTGCTCCTCGTGGGCCCTTGGAGGAATAAAACACAGAATGTCACCAAGCAGGGACAGCAATTCCCTGATCCACGGGCAGGAATTCCCTGGAGAACCCACCACTGGCATGGGTGAACACCCCAAACCCTCCTCCCCCAGCACCTCTGGGGCACCAGAAATGGGGAAATACACTTTTTGAACAGCCAAAGGGAGATGGAGCAGGGAAGGATGGATCAGGCAGTGGGATCAACACAAAATGAGCTGCCTGGCTGCCACAGTCCCCAAAATCCAACAGGGGCCCAGGGTCCTCGGGCAGCCCCACCAAGCCACCCACAGCTGGGATAAAGCACATCTGAACAACAGAGGCACCGCAGGCTTGGGGCTTGGTACCTTGCCTCCTTTGGCTCCCAAATCTCCCTTGGCTCCACCCGGACCTCGGCAGCCCTGCAAGAGCAGCAGCAGTGGAGGTTACACTGAGAAACGCCCGCTGCAAGCCGTGATCTGATTCTGGCAGCAAACAAAGGGAGTTTTGCCCTGTTCCAGTCAGGGCTTTCCTCCGGATGGGCCCTTCTGAGCTGGGAGCAGGGACCTGCTGGATCTGCTCCTCCTGGTGGGGAGGCTCCAGGGCTTTTGGCTTCAGTCCTCACCAAACCAACCCCAGCACCCCGTGCCAGTGCCAGTGCCAGCTCCCAGCTGCTGGTGGCATCTCTGGCACCACCAAAACAATGACAAGTGTCTTGTCCTCGCTGTGTTCCTTAACTCAGGCCAAAGCATTCCCTCTTCCCCGAGCCTCCCCAAGGCAGGTGATCCCTTAGGACACTCCCAAGTCTGAAAGCTCCTCTTATTACAGCAAAAGGAGCCCAAGCTCAGCTCTGCCTTCCCAACCAGCTCCAGCTGCCACCTATTCAAACATCAAGTCCAAGCACACGTAAAGAACACGGCGCTGCAGCTTTGGGCTGCTCTGCCACGGCTCTCCTGCTTCCAAAGCAGGGATCCCACAGATGCCATCACTCACACGCTCTCCTTGGGTGCCTTTTGAACCTGGCAGGCCAAGAAAACCCTTCAGAGAGAGAGAGAATGCAAGTTAAAAAAGAAAACCACAAAGGGAAGTATTGCATGTGCTCCTGGAGGTGACAGCCCTCCCACGGCACAGGGATGGGCTGGGCAGGTAAATGGGAGGCACCAGTTTGGCTCTGCAGAGTGGCTGCCGAGATGCCACAGCGGAATTTGTTCCCCAAAAAGGGACCAGAAGATGCACAAATCCTCCCAAGGCTGCCCCTAAGATGAGGATGAGGTTCTTGCTCGACTCCAAAATGCACCCCCCACATCCCACCCCGCACCCCTCATCCCATTCCAAGCCCCAGTTCTCAGCTCTGTGGGTTGGGGTCCCAGGACACGGGAAAGGGCCCGGCAGAGGGAGGGGGAGGCTGCCCCAAGCCTTTGGAAAGGACAGCTGAGCACCCGAACCCCCTGGGCAAAGGGTGCCCCAGGGAAGGCATCGGCAGGGCTGGGCCATCTCTGCTGATAAATCCATAGGGAAAGAATAAAAACTGAGGTCCCTGAAAGCAGGAGGGTCAGAGGAGCAGTGGGGATGAGGAGTGCGGCCACAGGGATGGGGCTGGCATCTCCATCAGCCCTGTGGGAAGCCAGGGGAAACAGGGCATTCCCTGCAGGATTTTATAGGGCTGTGAGAGGGAGGATGAGAGCACCCCACATCCAGCCACCCCCTCCCCATGGACTTACCCCAGGGCCCTCCTGTCCCAGCTGTCCCCTCACCCCAGGGGCACCGTCTGTCCCCTGCAAGAAGAATCCTGGAATCACAGACTGTCCTAAGCTGGAGGGACCCACAGGGATCACCCAGCCCAGCCCCTGGCCCTGCCCCGACACCCCAACAACCCCACCCTGGGCATCCCTGGCAGCGCTGCCCAAACGCTCCTGGAGCTCTGGCGGCCTCGGGGCCGTGCCCATTCCCTGGGGAGCCTGGGCAGTGCCCAGCACCTCTGGGGGAAGAACCTTTCCTGCTCGCCAGCCTGAGCCTGCCCTGGCCCAGCTCCAGCCGTTCCCTGGGTGCTGTCCCTGTCAGAGTGAAGAGCTGACATCAGAGCACCCAGCCCCTCCACATCCCCGACCCCAGGGTGACCAGGGACATCCAGGTGGCATTTGGGAGGTCACCTGGAAGTGCTGCCCCCTCTCCCCTCCAGAAACAGGCATAGGGACTCCCTCAACCCCATATCTCAGATCCCTCCAGGGAAATCCCTCCAACCTGGGCTTCATCCCCACCGAGGTCAGAGAACCAGAAAAACGCTCTTACTGTGTCTCCTTTGGGACCAGTGGGTCCCTCCACCCCTGCTGCACCCTGGGAAAAGCAAAGGCAGGGGGATGTTGGGAAGAAGAGGGACGTTGAGAAGTAGAGGGATGTTGGGAAGAGGAGGGTTGTTGGGAGGAAGAGGGATGTTGGGAAGAGGAGGGATGTTGGGAAGAAGAGGGATGTTGGGAAGAAGAGGGATGTTGAGAAGAGGAGGGATGTTGGGAAGAGGAGGGATGTTGGGAGGAAGAGGGATGTTGAGAAGTAGAGGGATGTTGGGAAGAGGAGGGATGTTGGGAAGTAGAGGGATGTTGGGAAGAAGAGGGATGTTGGGAAGCAGAGGGATGTTGCTCCCTGTCCTGCTCTGCGGATGAGAGCCCAGCCCACAGGAGCCCTGCCCAGCCCCCCAGGAGCTGCTTCACACCTCAGGGACAATGTCCTCACCAGGTCACCCTTTGTCCCCTGTGCCCAGGGGACACAGCCCTTCCCATCCACCCACTCCTGGGGGGCCACAAGGACCCCCAAGGCCAAGGATTTTGTGTCCACTCCCAAAGCATGGGGGGGACAAACGCCAGCAGCTCCTGGAAGAGAACTGGGGACGCACCCATGCCAGGACAGCACCCACTCACCTGAGAGCCCCTGGGGCCGGGGGGGCCACGCCTGCCCTGCAAGCCCTGGGGTCCCTGCAGAGGAGGGGACAGGGAGCTGCCGTTAGGATCACATCCCTGCAGGGCAAAAGCTCTCCCGGGAATTCCCAGCCGCTGAGGAGCTCCAGAGCTCCCAGCTGCATGGCGCACTAAGGGGTTCAGAGGGGATTCCCACCCCTGCCCCAGCCTCTCTGCAGCTTTTGGGGTGGGCTGGGATCACATCCCAGCTGGAGGACACCACTCCAGGCTAGGTGACCCTGGGGACACCCCCATCCCAGGACACCCCATCCCTGGGATCGCCTACCTTGGGGCCGCGGGGGCCGGGCATGCCAGGAGGGCCCATTTCCCCCTGCGGAGAGAGCAGGGAAGGGGCGGGGTGAGCGCAGCGACCCCAAAAATCCCAGATAACAAAGGCTGGCCACTGGGGCAGACCCACCTGAGAGCCATTGATGCCTCGGCACCCCACGGGTCCTGGCTGGCCGGGCTCTCCCTGCAAGGCAAGACCGGGCTCAGCCCTACACCCCCACAGGGGAGGTGGGACAGGGGCTTCTGGGCACGTCCCCTGGAGCAGAGGCACCCCCGGGCTGCTGGGGATGCTGGAGCGCTTTACTGGTCCTTTTGCAATCCTTCCCTTGCTACCAGGGATGATTTTAACCAAACGCAGCATTTTTAGATGTAAATTAGAACAAGGGATGCACTGGGAAGGTGCCACTCTGGGCAGCAGCAGCTCCACTGCCTCAACTTCCATTGGTACCAAACCCCTGGGACTCACCATGGGACCAGCAGGGCCCGGGGGACCCACTGAGCCACCTTCTCCCTGCAGCAGGAGAGAAAAAAATGCCATTTTTAGCTTTGATTCTCTCCTTCATCCCAAATTCCCCTTTTTCTTCACATCATTTTCATGTTTCTTCACATCAGCTGCTTGATGCCCCCTTGGACATTTGCTGACCAACCCCAGCTCCCTGACTCCTTTCATGTTGGAAAATGCATCCATTCACCAGCAAACCATTTCAATTTTCCTTTTAAATCCTTTTCCAACCCTTTCCTGGATGGGATGTCTCCCACTTGTGTGGGAGCACTGAGCTATCCATGAGCTGAGAGCAGTCTGGGACAACCAGGTGCTGCCAGCCTGGGATTCATCTCACCCAAAATAAATCCCAGTGTGCTCTGGAAAAGCTCATTTCCCTTCATTTCTCTTCATTCCCAGCCAGAACTGGGATGCAAACATCCCCGTGGGAAAAGCTGGAGGCAAGGCCCCGGCGTGCCTAGATGCAAAGCCCAAATCCTCCCTGCTCAGACCCCAGTGGGAATCCCCAGCTCCTGCAGCCCTTCAGGGAGGGCAGGTGACACAGAGAAGGTAAAACCACTCACCTCTGGCCCCGCGGGGCCCTGGAAGCCCACGACACCCTTCAGCCCCACCATTCCCTGGGAGAGAAGCCGGGAATGAGGTGCCAGCACCCTGAGGTGGCACTGCCTTTGTCCCCTCCCTCACAGGAGGGGCAGGGACAACACAGAGACCACCAGGGCTTTGCCAAAGCCGGGAGAACGTGGGCCGGAGCTCAGGGACATCACAGAGAAGGACGGCGTCAGGCCACCCAAGGGGATGGAAGGAAGGGTGTGAGACACCTCCAGCTGCCCAGGAAACTCACCTGGAGCCCGGCAGGACCTGGCAGCCCATTCTCTCCCTTCACCCCCTGGAAAAGCCAAGAGCAGCCTGAGTGATGGAGGAGAGCAGGACCCGGGGCTGGGGGGCTGTGGCGGGGAAGGAGAGACCCCTGCCCACCCTGGCAGGGCTGTAATTTCTTACAGGGACAGCGACGGACACCCTCACCTTCACTCCCTTCTCTCCTTTGTCCCCAGCTGGTCCAGGGTCTCCCAAGAAACCCTAAAATGGAACAACAAGGATGAAATGGGAACAAGGATGAGCCCCAGCTGGGCCACCAGGAGTTAAAATGTGGCTGCTGTGCCTCAAGGGACACAATCGGGCTGGGACAGGAGGATGGGGGCCTTCAAGGTTGTGCTAAATGGGGCAGCCCCAGAGGCAAAGCCTGGCTGCTGGTCCCCAGCACGGTGTCACCTCCCTGCAGCTCCTGTTGCACCGTGTCACCCGCAGCAGTGACACGGGGCTGGCACAGGGCTCTGCACAGGCAGGAGGGTCCAAGGTGTGGCCCAGAACAGGATCTGATAACCCACGTGGGACCGCTGCTTCGGAAAGAAGACTTTAGGTCTCAAGCCCCCGAGGATGACCAGACCTTGGAGGAGCCCAAAAATCTCCTGGGGTGAGAGAGATTTATCTCTCTAGATAGATCTAGATCTCTTAGATCTAAAAATTTTGGCCTTAAGAGCACTCGGGGGGGGGAAATGAAAAAATTAAAGGGTGACAAACCACCAGCATTCACTTTTTTATGGACATTTTCCACCCTGGCTGACAAAGCCTCGGAACACCCTGGGGAGGAGCTGCAGCACCAGGTGCTGGTGTGGTCCCAGTGAAACCAGTAATGAAAGGTGTTGGTGTTTGGCACCAGGAGCACGTGCTGGGGCTGAGGCTGGCACCTCGTTGTGCCCACGGCTGTGCGAGCAAGAGCCCACTCACCTCTTCTCCCTTGTCACCAGCCAGCCCTCGGTCGCCCTGGAAGCCCTGGAGGCCCTGGGAATTGGGAGGAAGGAGCAGAGCGGGCACTGAGGGGCTGCCCAGCACCTCCCAGCCGTGCCCAACCCTGCTCCCCAGCAGCTGCTGAGAGCCTCAAACTTTTCAGCACCATCCAGTCCCTGTCCTCTAAACCCCCCAAGCCCAGGGGCGTTGCCTGTGTTGCCCAGGGATTGCTGCCAGGGGTCTGGGAAAGGGCAGGGACCAAGGAACCAGATCCCTGGATTGAACACTGTCCAGGCATTCAGTAATTCCTCTCATTTCTTGGTCACCCTCCAAGTTTTGAGCCCTCAAGGGCTCGGAGCACCCTGGTCTAGCAGAGAGCATCCCTGCCCATGGCACGAGGTGGAATGAGATGATTTTTAAGGTCCCCTCCAACCCAAGCCATTCCATGATTTGCAGTTATTTTCCACAAGGAGGTCCAGGTGCAGCAGCCCAGCCCTCGACCTTGGACCCACCACACCCAGGAGCTGCAGCTCTGGTTATCCCAGCCCCTAAATGCACTTGTGGGATGCCCTACAACCCTGTTATTCCTGGGAAACCTAAACCTCGAGGCACTAATGCAGGTGCCTGGTTTGGGGGCTGAGGAGAAATATTCTAAAGGAGTCAAGAGAAGAAAAAACAGCTTTAGGTGTGGGATCTTCTTCTTGGTTGGTTTGTACAGTCGGGACGGCTGTAGACGAGAGATCTCTCAGGTTGGGTCTCAGAGTGTGTAGTTTATTTATGAAGGGCGTGGGTACAGTGGCTCTGCTTGGAGCTGCCAGCTGCAGCTCGGAGCAGGCCAGGAAAGTGAGAGAGCAAGAGAAGCAAAGGTAAGAGCAAGAGAGAGTAAGGGCGAGGGGAAGTAGGGGAAGTACTCCCCTTTTACTAAGGAGAGGGAAAAGAGGGAGATGAGAGAAGGAAAAGAGAGAGAAGAGAGCGCAAGGTTCTCGTTTACAATACAATAAATCTTCTTCTGTGCTGAATATTCTAATTTCCACTAACCAATCTAGTACAAGATACAAATCCTATAGCATTTCCATACAGCCTATAAGAATTGTTACATTACGATGCGGCGCTACATTTTGCACTCTAGAGACTCCTCTCTGGACCCCTGCTGCCAAGCTAGCAGGGTCTGCTCTGACCCTTGGAGCTGTCTGCCGGCAGAGGGGATTGTTCAACAGAGAGGGGATTACCTTCTGCCGGCCATCCCATTGTTTTCCAGTTGTTCAGTAACTCAGGCTTGGTATCTCAAAGCTTGCTTTCATTTCAATCTCACTTACAGTTTCCCTATTCTCAGCATCTTTTGCCAGGCAATCATATTTATAAGGCTTTCCTGTTTCATCTTCCCCAACATTTAGGAACTCCCCTGTCTCCTGCCCGGGGTTTGGAGATTCAGCTTCCCCCGATCCTGAACGTTCCCTGGCCCTGCCTGCCCACGGCTCACCTGTTCCCCTGGCAGCCCCCACAGCCCAGGTTTGCCATCCAAGCCGGGGAAACCATCGGAGCCGGGGTATCCCACACGTCCTGGCAAGCCCTGGAGCCCGGGTTCCCCCTGGGGAGAAAAATCCAAGCGAGAAAAATTTAAAAATCCACATTACGAAAGCAGTAAATGAAGCACTGAGCTCTGCCTGCCTCTGGCTCTGGAGCTGGGGAAAAGCTCCGTGCATCCAGGGGCTGCGAGTGTTGGGCACGTGAGTCTGTCCAGGTTCTCCACCAAAACCCTGGGATAGCTGGAACCAGGGGTACTGCAGGAAGCAACACAGAGGGCAGGGAAGAAGCAATGCAGTAAGAGAAGGTCGAGTGAAAGCCTCCTGCATCAGCTCCTCGGCTTGAAGCCGTTCCTGATCCTTTCCCACATGCAGGAGTTGGAGCAGATCCATCTCAGGATCCATCACCAGCTAAAGCTTCAGGGCAGCTCTTCCTTTACCCCTGAGCTCAGTGAAATCCTGAATTCAGGCAGGTTAAGGAGCAGCGTGGAGCAAAGCTGTGGGACAATGCTGTCCTTTCCTTGCACCCACAGGGCACCTGAACCCCACAGCGAGCTGAGCTGCTCAGTCCCAGGGCAGGTGGATCCCTAGGATCCTGGGATCCCCAGGAGGGATCCCCATGGAGGAGCATAGACAGAGCTCACACATCCCATCCAGAGCTGGGGGCTTTCTAGAGGGTGACAAAAGGGCTTTGGGACAGCTGTTTTGGGACACCTGTCTGGGAGGCATCACCTGGAGGAGTGCAGCACCCAAAGGGGCTGTGCCGAGCTGTGGCTGAGCCACCCCCGGGTGCTGCAGGCGCAGGACAAGAGGAGCAGCAGCAGGAGATGACCCTGTGTGCAGAGCCAGCCCTGCCCGGCACAGCAACGCCTGGGAGGGGAGCAGGGCATCGATGCCAGCGCCTCCAAAGCAGGCACAGCATTCCCAAACTGTCCCCAACCCTGCCGCGGCTCTCCCTCACCCAGCCAGGGGCTGATCCTAGAGGGACAGGGTTC